>OX377621.1:157197958-157243568 GCA_947397865.1 Polietes domitor | reverse complement strand
CAGATAAAAAGTTGAGTGAATTTCCTTTATGCTCATGATAAATTTTATAACAATCGAAGTTCATTTGCCGATAATATGCCTTAAACACTTGATTTGTATCATGATAATGGTGCACAATATAACAATATTAACGAAAATAGGGAAATGGATGAAGAAGCCCATACATCTCGTGGAACCAATATTGCGGATCTACAGGCCACCAATTTAGTACCTCAACAGTATCAGACAGATGAGGAAGAACTGGAGAGGGAAACAAACTGGATCTTGCAAAGGTCCAAGAAAAATAAAAAGAAACACCAAAATGGAAATCAAACCAATAATATCGAAATGCAACGAGGAATTAGTCAAACAGAAGACACTACAAATGAACAAACCCATCAACATAAGCTGGAGAAACCTCCGCCAATTAACATTGTAGGCATACCAAGTTACGAGAAGATAAAAGAAATATTGAATTCTGCTAATGTAACCAATTTTACTATCACAGCGTTGAATAACAACGTGTGGAAAATAAACACAAGTGATTCTACTAACTATAGATGCTTATCGTCGAAATTGAATTCTTCAAAAATTGAATGGTACACATACGAAAATAAAAACGATAGGCCAAATAAAGTTATTATTCGAGGACTCCATCACACATGTACCAAGGAAGATATAATAGACGACCTAAAAGCTCAAGGCCTTAATCCGATAGATGCTGTCAATATCTTGAAGAAAGAGCGTATTGAAAATAGCAATAAATATAATTATCGGAAACTACCTATTTTCCGCGTGACCTTTCATAAGGATGATCCTATTGAAAGAATCTTCAAAATAACACATATCCTCAACTTGGTTGTTAAAGTTGAAGAAATGAAACCACAAACAAAACTAATTCCTCAATGTAAACGTTGTCAAGGATTTAACCACACTAAGCACTATTGTCAAAGGGAAGCAAGATTCGTAAAATGCGCAGGTAAACACGATACAGAGCAATGCACCTTGCCAAAAATAATTGAACCAAAATGCATTAATTGTAAAGGAAAACATCCAGCCAGCTATAGAGGTTGTGAAGTAGCTAAGGAGTTACAGAAAATAAGAAACAAGAGCCGTTCAACAAAAGAGACATCAGTTTTCCAAAGAAAAGAAGCTAATAAACATCAGCTTGTCTTGCAACAACAACTGCAAAATACAGCAGACAACAGACAGTCTAAAACCTACTCTGAGATTCTAAATCTTGACACTCGCAAGACATCAACCCCAGACAATACTGCCATACTTACTCAAATACTAAAAAATATGGAAGCAATCAATCGGCGGCTGGATTCTCAAGCTGAACTAAATCTAAAGTTGATCGAATCTATCAACACAATTATGCTAAACCTAAAAAATTAATATGAGTATGATCACCCTACGTATTGCAATTTGGAATTGTAACGGTTTGATAAGCCGTATTAACGAAATATAATATTTTCTAGACGAACAGAAAATTGATATACTCCTGATATCTGAAAGTCATTTAACCAAACATTCATATGTCAGTATAAAAGGTTACAATATTTACAACTCACTACATCCCTCCTCAAAGCCTAGAGGTGGTGCTTCAATTATAATAAAGGATAACATAAAACACCATGAAGAGGATAAAATTGAAAATGAAATGTTTCAAGTAGCTAGTGTTTCTGTATGCCTGAAAGTGAATAATTTGTTTAGAATTGCTGCTATATACTCCCCGCCAAGGCATGCAATTAAATGTGATCAATACACAAACCTACTAAAAATGTTTGGGAACCACTTCATTATAGGAGGTGACTTCAATGCCAAAAACAAGTTATGGGGATCAAGACTCACGACTCCTAAAGGAAGAGAACTTTATAACGCCTGTAGATCTACGAAATCCAGCATTTATTCTGGAAATGAACCAACGTACTGGCCATCACATGAAGATCGTGTACCAGATTTGATTGATTTTTTTATCTTAAAAAATATTCCAAAAAAATACATCCTGGTAGAAAATACTACCTCATTATCGTCATCCGATCATTCCGCCGTTATAATGTCTATAAGTGACAATGCAATTCAAAAAGATTTTCCATGCTTTCTTTCCAATAAATTAACGAATTGGCAACTCTTCAAATACCTCTTAAATGAGAAAATAAATTTACACACTCGACTAAAGACAACATCTGATATCGAGGATGAATTAGAAGAATTGAATGGAGCAATTCAAACGTCTGCATGGGAAAGCACCCCTGATACATCAACAACAAACCCCATCTCAACTTATCCCAAAGAGATTAGAGATTTGTTAGCAAAGAAGCGTAAGGCTAGAAAAAAGTGGCAACGAGTAAGAACACCTGAAAATAAAACTATTTTAAATAGTCTAATAACAGAGCTCAAAAAATTAACAAATGAGTCCAAAAATAAATCAATGTCTGTATTCCTTGGTAATCTATCAGCAACCAAAAATTCAAATTACAGCTTGTGGAAAGCTTCAAAACACTTAAATCAATCTGCGGTGGAGCAGATACCACCAATCAAAGATATTTAAAAAAATTCTGCTTAAGAGACTTCAGCCAATAATAGAAAGAAGACAACTGATTCCTAGTCACCAATTTGGATTCAGAAGTCAGCATTCCACAATTCAACAAGTTCACAGGATCGTCGATGTTGCCGGAAAAGCATTTGAAAACAAAGAAGTATGTTCACCTGTCTTTCTTGATATTGGTCAGGCGTTTGATAAAGTTTGGCACCAAGGCTTGCTATACAAGCTATATAACGATCTCCCTAAACAATTCTATGAAATTCTATATTCATACCTAAGCCACCGCAATTTTCGTGTAAAGCTTGATAATGACTATTCTAGCCTAAAACCAATAAACGCAGGTGTTCCGCAAGGCAGTGTTGTTGGCCCTATATTATATCTGCTATATACGAGAGATATTCCGATTTTTACCAATGCAACAATTGCCACCTTTGCAGATGACACGGCCATCTTACTACTGCAAAAACAGAAACAGAAGCTACTAGCCATCTTCAACAAACATTAAACGCAATAATTAACTGGATCAACAAATGGAGAATGCAATTAAATGAAAACAAGTCCATCCACATTACATTTACTAATAAGCGTACATCACATTCACCACTGCTGATAAATGAAACACAAATACCATATTCTAACAATGCGAAATACTTGGGAATGAACCTTGATACTAAACTCAAATGGAAAGAACATATCAAGATAAAAAATAAGGAAATTAAGCTAAAATTCAGTCAGATTTACTGGTTACTAGTGGACAGTAGGGTATCTATTAAAAACAAATTGCTTCTTTATAACCAAACTATAAAGCCAATATGGACTTATGGCATCCAGCTCTGGGGCTGTGCAGCTAAAAAAGAAGTGGAAAAATTACAAAAGACGCAAAATATGATTTTACGCACCATTGTGAATGCTCCGTGGTACATTAGAAATAGTGATTTACACAGAGATCTAAGAGTGAACACAATCGTGGACGAAATATCAATCAACGCTAGGAAACATGCCAATAAATTACAGGAACATGTAAATCAAGATTTGAGAGATATCGTCCGCAATTATGATGCACCAAGAAGACTGCTGAGAACTATTCCAATCGACTTAGCAAACTAATTAGATACAAATATTTTATATAAGAATGTAATTAATGTATTATATCTCAACAAATTTTATTGCTAATGTTAAATTATTAGTGTTAAACATTAACTTATTACTAATGTAAAATTACTAAATGAGTCTAACTCAGTTGTAATATAAATAAATTAAAAAAAAAAACTTGATTTAGCATTATTAGTTTGGTTTTTTTGGGATATTTCCGGTAAAAGAACTCCGAGAACAACGAAGATAGCATTGCTTCATTTTTGACTTAGAGAGTTTTACCATTTCAGTAAATAAATCAATGTTTGTAGCCATAAGCAGAATATAATATTTAAAATGAATAAATAAGACAATAAGGCTGTTTTTCTTTATGACTGGGTAACTAAGCTGCGATAAGAAAAACCTAAATAAAAAGATAAAATTTCACTCAAAATAAAAACTTATTTTTTTAAATTATCGCCAACAGCAATATAAATGTGTGTATGAAAACAATTTTGGAAAAAAATATTTTATATTAAAAATGTTGGAGAAAAATTTATGGATATCGAGGCTAAGTCCAAAAAAGTCAACACAAAATATTTTTTTTTTTGAAAATTTGTTTTGATACAAATATTTATATTGTAGTTGGCGACAATGTGAAAAAATATTTTTTTATTTTGAGCAAAAAAAATAAATTTTTATAAACGTTTTTGTTATCGCAGCTTGTTATCCCGGCTTAAAGAATAACAGCCTTAATAGTTTAGAAAAAATATATAAATACCGAGGCATCGGTCGGCCGCGCACATGAAAAGCTCATCAGCTTCTGCTTTCTATGAAGTAAATGAAATTTCAATACGAAACATGGTATCCGAGATACATCCCAATAAAATAACCTATATTATGATGAAATTTTGAACTATTTTAGCATTTATGAACTTTGAATGCATCCTCGGTTAAATTTAGCCGCGATATCGGCAAAATCTTTTAGAATGGGATTGTTCAATTTGCAATTCAAGCAATAAAGTCGAGATTTGGAAACATGAAATTTGGGAGTTTTTGACGCTGATAATACACTGTGCGCCGTGACACCAAAATAATTTATTTATTGGTGTTACAAACATTTGGCGGAAAACTAACTTATAATACCCTAGTCCACGAAGAGCTCATATTTTCTACGAACTAAACGAAATTCCAATACGATACATGATTTCCGAGATACATCCCAATAAAATAACATATAATATGTTGAAATTTTGAACTATTTTAGCATTTATGAAATTTAGTCACGATATCGGAAAAATCTTTTAGAATAGGATTGTTCTTTTCAAAATTCAATCAATAAAGTCGAGATGACATGCAATTTGGGAGTTTTTGACGCTGTGTGCCGCACAGTAGCGCCCGTAGAGCAAACGAGGTTGCAAAAATCAAAATTTTCATGAGCGCCGACGAAGTTTTGAATAAACCCATGTTATAGGAAACTTTTCAACGATTTCAAATCTGCCACTCTTAATAATATCACATTTTTAGTTTAGAAGATATAGCCGTTCAAAGTTGACCGACTTTCGGTTTTCAAAAAACACAAAATTTTTAGTGAATTTGTTGCGATTTCAGGTGTAATATCACGAAAAATAGGTAACGAATCGCCTTATTTGTTTGTATTGATTGATGTATTTATTAAATGTACAATGATAAAAAGAATTAACTGTTTGCTTTGTGTTTCTCCTGGTAAATCACTATTTAAAAACTATCCGTTTTTTTTCACTATTTTTCAACTTTGACGGAAAATAAAAAAAATCTGTATTTTTCTATATTTGCCATATTTGCAAAACCTGTTCATTGATTATTTCTTTACTAATTTCAAAAATTTTAGCTGCCCGTACGTGCCCGTTTGGCTTCTAGAGATAAAAAAGGTTAAAAAGACATGGTTGCAGAAATTGTATGGCGTCCATCCCTTATATGTTTTGACTGACAGTAGTTTGATCTAATAGTTTGAATAGTTTGAAATTAGCAGGTACGTACCTCACTTAAACAATACTTTGGCGTACAAATGGTCAAGAACAATATTGACTTATGGTCCCTACAGGTAGGCACAAATCTTATGTGGACACGTGCATAATATCAAAATTGCATTATTCAGCCTAAATCCATATGTATGCAGGGAACAGGTAATTTTTTCGGCATGGTAGCATAATCCTATATATTGCAAATGGTCAAGAACAATATTGACTTATGGTCCCTATTTTTATTTTTTATTTTTAGGCATGGTAGCATAAGCTTATATATTGCAAAATAAGGATAATGCCTGGATTACTCTACGACTGAAAGTTGGCGCAACAATTACTGAAACCATTAAACAATTTAAGTACTGAAAACATAGCGTTGAACAATTTTAAATTATTTGAACTGTTTAGAAAGTCAACCACACCAAATTTTTTCACGGAAGCTGCTTTAGAAGAACTTGATAGCTTATACGGAAATATTGAGAGAAGCGAAATTATAAAAAATAAATTTTATCTGATATATGCAAATATTAAGGCAAAATGGGTGAAATCTAATCGAACCATTCAGAACTTCAACTCCAAATACGAGGACTTAATGAAGATACCATCCTGGATATATTGGCAGTAGATAAACCCACCACATCAACCAGAGGAGCAAAAGGAAGGCCAAAAAAAGTATGGATGCTTTTTTAAACATGGTTGACTAAAAGTAGATATTTTTTTTTTTTGAAAATTTGTTTTGATACAAAAATTTATATTGTAGTTGGCGACAATGTGAAAAAATATTTTTTTATTTTGAGCAAAAAAAAAATAATTTTTTATTAACGTTTTTGTTATCGCAGCTTGTTATCCCGGCTTAAAGAAAAACAGGCTTAATAGTTTAAAAAAAATATATATAAGTACCGAGGCATCGGTCGGCCGCGTACATGAAAAGCTCATCAGCTTCTGCTTTCTATGAACTAAATGAAATTTCAATACGAAACATGGTATCCGAGATACATCCCAATAAAATAACCTATATTATGATGAAATTTTGAACTATTTTAGCATTTATGAACTTTGAATGCATCCTCGGTTAAATTTAGCCGCGATATCGGCAAAATCTTTTAGAATGGGATTGTTCAATTTGCAATTCAAGCAATAAAGTCGAGATTTGGAAACATGAAATTTGGGAGTTTTTGACGCTGATAATACACTGTGTGCCGTGACACCAAAATAGTTTATTACCCTAGTCCACGAAGAGCTCATATTTTCTACGAACTAAACGAAATTCCAATACGATACATGATTTCCGAGATACATCCCAATAAAATAACATATAATATGTTGAAATTTTGAACTATTTTAGCATTTATGAAATTTAGTCACGATATCGGAAAAATCTTTTAGAATAGGATTGTTCTTTTCAAAATTCGATCAATAAAGTCGAGATGACATGCAATTTGGGAGTTTTCGACGCTGTGCGCCGCACAGTAGCGCCCGTAGAGCAAACGAGGTTGCAAAAATCAAAATTTTCATGAGCGCCGACGAAGTTTTGAATAAACCCATGTTATAGGAAACTTTTCAACGATTTCAAATCTGCCACTCTTAATAATATCACATTTTTAGTTTAGAAGATATAGCCGTTCAAAGTTGACCGACTTTCGGTTTTCAAAAAACACAAAATTTTTAGTGAATTTGTTGCGATTTCAGGTGTAATATCACGAAAAATAGGTAACGAATCGCCTTATTTGTTTGTATTGATTGATGTATTTATTAAATGTACAATGATAAAAAGAATTAACTGTTTGCTTTGTGTTTCTCCTGGTAAATCACTATTTAAAAACTATCCGTTTTTTTCACTATTTTTCAACTTTGACGGAAAATAAAAAAAATCTGTATTTTTCTATATTTGCCATATTTGCAAAACCTGTTCATTGATTATTTCTTTACTAATTTCAAAAATTTTAGCTGCCCGTACGTGCCCGTTTGGCTTCTAGAGATAAAAAAGGTTAAAAAGACATGGTTGCAGAAATTGTATGGCGTCCATCCCTTATATGTTTTGACTGACAGTAGTTTGATCTAATAGTTTGAATAGTTTGAAATTAGCAGGTACGTACCTCACTTAAACAATACTTTGGCGTACAAATGGTCAAGAACAATATTGACTTATGGTCCCTACAGGTAGGCACAAATCTTATGTGGACACGTGCATAATATCAAAATTGCATTATTCAGCCTAAATCCATATGTATGCAGGGAACAGGTAATTTTTTCGGCATGGTAGCATAATCCTATATATTGCAAATGGTCAAGAACAATATTGACTTATGGTCCCTATTTTTATTTTTTATTTTTAGGCATGGTAGCATAAGCTTATATATTGCAAAATAAGGATAATGCCTGGATTACTCTACGACTGAAAGTTGGCGCAACAATTACTGAAACCATTAAACAATTTAAGTACTGAAAACATAGCGTTGAACAATTTTAAATTATTTGAACTGTTTAGAAAGTCAACCACACCAAATTTTTTCACGGAAGCTGCTTTAGAAGAACTTGATAGCTTATACGGAAATATTGAGAGAAGCGAAATTATAAAAAATAAATTTTATCTGATATATGCAAATATTAAGGCAAAATGGGTGAAATCTAATCGAACCATTCAGAACTTCAACTCCAAATACGAGGACTTAATGAAGATACCATCCTGGATATATTGGCAGTAGATAAACCCACCACATCAACCAGAGGAGCAAAAGGAAGGCCAAAAAAAGTATGGATGCTTTTTTTAAACATGGTTGACTAAAAGTAGACTGTCCCAAGCACGGATACGGTAACTCAAACGATGGAAACACTTCTAGGAGTTTTTTTGAAAATGATGAGGCAGTAACTAGAATCACTGGAATTGACAATCAAATCGTGAAAAGATTGGGAACGATCTTAGATGTTTTAAACTGCAAAGAAAATGTCAATTCTACAAAATATGGAGAATATGCGTCGAAAACTGCATCTCTTTTAGCAGAAATGTATCCACAGAAGAAGTTGACCCCGACCGTCCATAAAATATTGGCGCATGGCAAAGATATAATTGAGTACCAGTCTTTGCCAATTGGAGAGCTTTCTGAAGAAGCACAGGAGTCTCTTAACAAATTTTATAAAAAATATAGATTGCAGAACACATTCAAAGCATCAAGGGTAAGGCAAAATGAGGACCTCTTCAACATGTTGGCAGCATCTTCCGATCCACTTATTTCTTCCCTGCAGCATGTGAAGTCAAGAATAGAGTTAGAAAATAATTATAGTTTAGAAATGGTTAGTCTTTTAGATATACCTTCTCTTACGAACTGTGATGAATATTTTACAGAAAAAAAAATATTTTTTTTTAATTTGTTGGGTAATAATTTAAAACATAAAACCCTAAAGAAAAAAATAAAAACAATCTAAAAATGTAAAAATATTTTTTTTAGTTACCATAAAATTGATTTTTCTACTAATTTTAACTTTGATAACCCCCTACAGAGCGTAGCACCCTTTCCAAACGCTCATTTCATAGGCTGAACAGTTATCTATCATATGCTGTTTAAACTGTTCAATTATCTTATTCGGTTCAAAAGATATGATTTTTGCAACGAAAAAACTCAAATGGCGCCACTGTGCGCCGTTACAGCAAAATAGTGTGAATATCCTAGTGTTTAGCTATTAGAGTCACTGGGTTTATGAGCATGGCTTTATCAAACAACCTTTTTTGTTCGAATAGATCATTCTCAAGACTGCTTTCTTGGACTGATTTTGAATCTAAAGTTACTGGGTCCATGAACAATCACATGGCCAGTTAATTCGAAAAAATTTTAAGGATGTCGTCACATCATTGTGACGTAAAACCAGCTCCTCTGATATCCAAAACTGTGACTTGCAAAACACCAGAAGTATATGGTTGTCTACGAAGCGGGTTAACTTGAAATTTCTTCTAATGTATCCTATATCCAACTCTGCCATAGCTTTTATGTGATAGCAAGACCGGTTGGCGGGAAATCTTCAAACTACCTATGTCTCTCTTGATTCAAAAGGAGATACTTTCCATGTGCGGCTTGAATTCCATTGACATAACATGAAACTGATACAGGCAATTGTGATCGATTGTTACACTGTGAGACAGTAAAAAACTTCTAAGTTTCTTCTTTTATAATCGGATAACCTTTTTGGATGTGTCTGGAAAATTTCACATACAGATTCTATTTTACTCGGTTACTTTACCTAGTAGTTTCTACTTCATTCTCTTTCGTATCAATATGTTATGCTATCTATAGTAGCCTTGAGGTGAAGGCTATATTCTAGACTTGTTCACAAAACGGCCATAAAAATTTGGGTCTGAATTCCTTACGAGATTTAAAGTACTCGGTGTGATTTCTTGAGTTAGGGATAAAGATCGTCGAACAAATCTTATAGGCTGTAGTGTGTGTAGGTAGCGTATACGTGCTGTTGATTAAGGATAATATCACTCATACGCACCGTAGTCGAACTGACCATAAACAGTAGAAGTCCTGCAAGATATAGTCTAACAAATAAACAACTTTCTAGGAATGATTCTTAACACCGTAATCATTCCTAGAAAGTTGTTTATTGATATCTTAGATACATTTTTGTACTTCATTGTTCCCTTGAATTTGCTACGGTTTACTACCTATGGACCTTAACAGGGGAAAAAAGGTTAAAAAGATTTGGACCTTGAAGATGAAGTTTTTTTTTTGATTTTATATGTTCACAGTTTTTGTTCTTTATGACAAAAGCTACAACTTTGCCTCAGAGAGTAAATCAAAGTTACAAACGTTTAAAGTACTCGGTGTGATTTCTTGAGTTAGGATAAAGATCAGTGCTTCGAAAAGGGATTATACGCGAAGCACTTAATTTCGGCCCTTCAAACGAAAATTTCACCTCAAGGCGAAGTCTTTATTGCGTTATTCCACACTTTTCACTTCCGAACCTTAAATATTTAGACATACAACTAAATAACGCTTTACTCTTTATTGTGGACTTTCCAACAAATATTGTCTCCCAGCAAATCCTTCTTCAATTCCATTGTCAACAGTTGAGGCCACAACAGACAGTCGTTGATGCAGCTTAACTCTAAAGTAGCTGTAGCTACAAACTAACAATTTGCCAATGCTTATGGCACAATGCAACACACAAAGAACCAAACCACCAGTGTTTGCAGAAAGTGGGAGAGTAGTTTTTTTCCACCCCCTGCCCAGGACCAGTAAGTGCGGCCAGGCGGGAAGGACAAATAGACAGAGAACATATGTGTGTGCGTGCGTACATGTGACAACTTAGTTTCAATTTACAATTTATTTTCTCATCAACTTTTAGCGGCATGAAAGCACATCATCAATGAATGGTACCATGGCAGGACTCCTCGATCAGAACAGAACAGGAGAGACATCAGCAACGACATCAATGGCAGTGGCTGTGAATGCGAATGCTGCGAGGATGGCGATGTAACAAAAGTTGCCACTCATGCGTTCACTTGTTGTACATCCGAGCAAGTTGTAACAACAACTCATAACTCATTGAATATGTTAAGTGGAAAAACTCGTGATCGAAATTCATAAATTTTGATGTATGGCAACAACGACAATTGCAAAATGCAGAAAACAGACTGAGGAACAAAGTATGCTTCAGCAAAAAAAAAAAAATAGAAAAAGAATATAAGCATTGAGAAAAATGCCAATTTCTGTTTTCTTGCTGAGAAGAAACACAAAGTTGATGTAGTAGTTGAAAGTCTACATACAAAGAAAGGATAACTGAGCAGTGGGAAAGAAATGAAAAAAAAATATCTATATAAATTTGCATTCTACAAAGGAGCACAAATAAGAATGGCAAAGGAAGGCGTATTGTAAACAATTATGATAAGCTGGAGAAAAAATCGAAGAAAAATGAAGAGATAGATGGATGACTTGCTTGCATACCCTACACTTGGACTGGAAACTTGTTAATAAAACTGGGCAAGCGAAAAGGGTTGATTGGCCCAAATTCATCAATACATTGAATCCAGCACTAAGTTGATTCAAATCAAAATCAATATATGCTTCTTTGTAAAGAATATCGCTGTAGTTCGCAAAGAATGAATGATATATTATCAGCCATACAAAAAAAGATCCGAAAGTGTACAGCCATGCCAAAGCGATTCACTTCCCAGGTTTTGACGATAATTCGCCGCAGAAGGACAAGGACTTTGAAGAAACTAATACCCCTGTTTTGCCCAAAGTCATGCACTTTTTAAGGGCTCCAAAGATTTGGGCCTCGGTATCCTTTTTATACCCTCCACCTCAAGGGGGGTATACTAACTTTGTCATTCCGTTTGTAACACCTTGAAATATCCACCTATACAGTATATATATTCTTGATCGTCATAAAAATCGTCTGTCCGTCTGTTGAAAGCACGCTAGCATCTAAACTAAAGGAGATAGAACGTTCAAATTTTCCATAAATGTGTCTTATAGTCGTAGTTGGGATTGAAACGTGGCGAAATCGGCCAAAAGGGAAAAATTTTTCCCTCACAAGGACTAAAAATACCCATAATAATCCTTATATTTTAGCGTAAATACGTTTTTTGAATATGTCTGTTTATATTTGTTTGATATTTGGTATGCGCATTCCCCTTATAGCAAAAACGTGCACCATAAAGTGATTCTTATTTGTAGGGGGTGAATGGGGCAAAAAAGGGATAAAAATGGTACATATTAAACGACAACAGCTAGAAACACGAAATTCGGTGTGTACATTCCTCTAATTGAGTAGATACATAATATAAAATTATTTTTCCCACATTCGTACTTTTAAGGGGTAAAATGGGAATAGAGGGATAAAAATGGTACCAACCAAACGGCAGTACCTAGAATAATGAAATTCGGTGTATACATTCCTCTGATTGCATAGACAAGTAAAATACACGGATTTTTCAAAATTCGTACTTTTTGGGGTTAAAATAAAAAAGGGATAAAAATAGTACCAATCAAATGACCGCAGGTAGAGTCATGAAATTCGGAGTATACATTCCTCTGACTATGTAGACACGGAAACGGATTTTTCAAGGGATATAAGGGTACAGAGGGATAAAAATAGTACCAAATAAACGACTATAGCTAGAATGATGAAATTCTAATTGCGTAGAAACGACAAGGGGGTAAAAATGGTACGAACCAAATGGGCGCAGCTGGAATCATGGAATTCGGTGTAGACATTCCTCTGACTGCATAGACACGCAAAATAAAAAGATTTTTCCAAATTCGTAATTTTTCTTTAACGGCAAAAATTTATTGAATCATGAAGTTATGTTATTTTGCACTATGTACGTCTGATAACGGATATTCAAAATTTGTACTTTTGGAACTAAAATAAAATGGAAATACAACCAACTGTAGCAACCACTATCTACCAATATTTATGGAATTTAAGCTTTTTTGAAAATATAAATATAAGAATATTTATTTTTTGATTTGAAATAAATAGTGGTTTGAAATAATTAAAAATTATATTTATTTATAAAATTATTTTTTCAATATTTGTATTTGTTTTGGTTTGGCTATATTTAAAAATTTATATTTTCCTGTAATATTACTGCACTTCTACGAAAACCGACAACCTCTGTGGAATGCAATCCATGAGTATATAAAGTTCTGCCCGTCCGAACTTAACCCCGTTTTTACTTGTTTGTTTTTTTTTAATCGATCATTTTCGCAGGCTCATATCTTGCAAACCGTTTGGAACTTTGATTTACTCTCTGAGACGTCTCTGGGATGTTGTAGCCGTTGTCACAAAGAACAAAAATTGTGAACATATACAATCAATAAAACTTCATCTCCAAGGTCAAAATCACAAACGTCGTCGAACAAATCTTATAGGCTGTAGTGTGTGTAGGTGGCGTATACGTGCTGTTGATTAAGGATACTATCACTCATACGCACTGTAGTCGGACTGACCATTAACAGATATATATGTATACCTAAACGGTTTTAAGAATCATTCTTAGGAGGTTCATATGTTCTAGAAAGTTTTTTATTGAGATCTTAGATACATTTTTGTAGTTGATTGTTTCCTTGCTACGGTTTGCTACCTATGGACCTGAACAGGGGAAAAAGGTTGAACAAATTTTTGACCTTGAAGATGAAGTTGTTTTGATTTTATTTGTTCACAGTTTTTGTTCTTTATGACAAGAGGTACCTCAGAGAGTAAGTCAAAGCTCCAAACGTTTTGCAAGATTTTAGCCTTAGAAAATTATCACTTTTTTTTTTTGCAAAAATGACACAGAGACACCCGAAAATTTGTGGCCCATAATAAAGTGCGTGACTTTGGGCAAAACTAGGTATTTTATCACTTAGTGATGTCCATATATGGTTAAATTTTTTCGTGTTGCACTGTGTAATGTAAAATAAAACATACATATTTTAAAGTGAACTAAAAATATTTATTATCGATTAAAGGAAGAATTTATGACATTTACTGTTTGAAAATGATATCATGTAAATGTTGACCACGACTATGTCTGAGGTGGTCCATTGTCCAAGTCTAATTTAGGGGATAAAACTGAGGGACATTTAAAGGGGCCCTAATCAACACTTATGGGAAATTATTATGCAGGAAATTATGGACCCTTTCCTTGTCGAAATGTAACATGATCTGCAAATCTCTGCCAATAACTGATGTAAGACGTGTGTTCTAAACCGGTAATAGTGTAAACTGTTGACCCATTTATATGGTGGTTATACTAAAAATGGGCCCTTATATTTGTTTCCCATACTATATATCTGCAAAATTTGATCAACTTCTGATATAAAATGTGAGTAATATGGTAATAATAAAAATGGGTGCCCATATAGATCAGTTTCACAGTATGTATTCTTAGTTGAAATATAACATGTTCTGCAAAATTTTGATCAAGATCCGATGTAAGATGTGGGTTTTAGTAGGGGCCAGCTCTGTATTTCTCTTCCAAAATAAAATGAAATAAATCCAAATCAAAAATGGGCCTTTTTATAAAAATTAGCCATACTGCCTTAGAATACACCTCACATTTACTTGGTGTTTGTAGGGTACCCGAAAGTTGTTGTATCCGCATCACTGGCTTGTTGCAAAAGAGTGTTTATAGTATTTTATTTATTTTCTGTGCTTTGTGAAGGAAGCAAATGTTTTATTTTGCAAATATGACGATGACAACGACAGCGTGATGCCGAGGAGGAAAGTTGCAAATTAAAGAAAACGTACAAAACTTACGACAATAGAACGAAGTCAAATAAAATGAAACGAAACGAAACAAACAACTGACAACTTTAACACTTTGTTTGTGCAGTGATGTAAATGAAATGTTATATGTATTTAAAGTTTTGCAGTTGAAGCGAAAGAAAAAAACAAAACATAATAAAGGGAACTATTTTGAAGAGCTTGGGATGACTTATATGTTTGATAATATTTAATAGGAAAACATCAGATATCAAACGACATTTTGTCCTAGCGGAGAGGGTGCTCTCTTCCAGGGAAAGTGTGAGGGAAGATTTAGGATTTTCAGAAATTTCCAAATTTGCCTTGCCTTTCCCGTATTAAAAGTCAGTCCTTTTGAAATCTCTCACATATTCCAATGAAATTGTGTTAACCTTCCTTGCCAAAAAGTGTCCTCGTTTCCATGTGTAACATATATTTGTTGCATTTGAAAACATTTATCTCCGAAGAAGAGTTTACTTTGTCCTCGAGAAAATGTAGGTTCCTTAAATTAAATCCCAGTTTATTTACAATTTACTGTGTTGCAGGAATTTCTTCTAAATAGTATTTTGGAACATTTTGTGGTTAAAGACTTAAAAGACATTATTTACACAAAAACAAACAAACCGTAATTTCCTTCTATATAAATGTAATGTATTATTTTCTGGGTACGAATGTGTGCGTGTAATGTTTGCCAACAAAAAGTAAGTTAAACTGCTTGAGGCTTTACTATTATTGTGACACCCATGCAGATGCAAGCCCCCTACCACCCCAAGATTCTCATATACCACACACATCCACTGACATCTGATATAGAGCAGTATGTGTGAATTTCCATTAGATATATGTGTGTGTAAGGCGATAATGGCAAGTGTTTGTTTGTGTGCATGTATGTGTGTAATGGGTTTCCATCTTTATAGTTAAGATAACAGGATGCAATTTAATGTGAATGTATGCATTAGTAGTGTGCTTGTATTTGTGGCACATTCACACATACATGCTTTTTTACTTTCTGTGTATGTTCGAAAAGAGAGCTCTCTTAAATAGTGTGCAATGACAGCAAGACTTTGGAACACTTTAACTTTTTCTGTTTAAATCTAAAATTAAGTGTTACACATTACGACGGGCATCATCCTCCTGCTCCTCGTCTAAAACAATGCTGCCATTTGATTGTGGAAATTGCAGTGTAAATGCTACCAAAAACACAGGGAAAATGTGGCCAGAGGACAACTTTTTCAAAAAAATTAAAGCTGTGTAATTGAATGAATGAATATAAAACTATTATTAGATTATTAGATTATTAGATTATTAGATTATTAGATTATTAGATTATTAGATTATTAGATTATTAGATTATTAGATTATTAGATTATTAGATTATTAGATTATTAGATTATTAGATTATTAGATTATTAGATTATTAGATTATTAGATTATTAGATTATTAGATTATTAGATTATTAGATTATTAGATTATTAGATTATTAGATTATTAGATTATTAGATTATTAGATTATTAGATTATTAGATTATTAGATTATTAGATTATTAGATTATTAGATTATTAGATTATTAGATTATTAGATTATTAGATTATTAGATTATTAGATTATTAGATTATTAGATTATTAGATTATTAGATTATTAGATTATTAGATTATTAGATTATTAGATTATTAGATTATTAGATTATTAGATTATTAGATTATTAGATTATTAGATTATTAGATTATTAGATTATTAGATTATTAGATTATTAGATTATTAGATTATTAGATTATTAGATTATTAGATTATTAGATTATTAGATTATTAGATTATTAGATTATTAGATTATTAGATTATTAGATTATTAGATTATTAGATTATTAGATTATTAGATTATTAGATTATTAGATTATTAGATTATTAGATTATTAGATTATTAGATTATTAGATTATTAGATTATTAGATTATTAGATTATTAGATTATTAGATTATTAGATTATTAGATTATTAGATTATTAGATTATTAGATTATTAGATTATTAGATTATTAGATTATTAGATTATTAGATTATTAGATTATTAGATTATTAGATTATTAGATTATTAGATTATTAGATTATTAGATTATTAGATTATTAGATTATTAGATTATTAGATTATTAGATTATTAGATTATTAGATTATTAGATTATTAGATTATTAGATTATTAGATTATTAGATTATTAGATTATTAGATTATTAGATTATTAGATTATTAGATTATTAGATTATTAGATTATTAGATTATTAGATTATTAGATTATTAGATTATTAGATTATTAGATTATTAGATTATTAGATTATTAGATTATTAGATTATTAGATTATTAGATTATTAGATTATTAGATTATTAGATTATTAGATTATTAGATTATTAGATTATTAGATTATTAGATTATTAGATTATTAGATTATTAGATTATTAGATTATTAGATTATTAGATTATTAGATTATTAGATTATTAGATTATTAGATTATTAGATTATTAGATTATTAGATTATTAGATTATTAGATTATTAGATTATTAGATTATTAGATTATTAGATTATTAGATTATTAGATTATTAGATTATTAGATTATTAGATTATTAGATTATTAGATTATTAGATTATTAGATTATTAGATTATTAGATTATTAGATTATTAGATTATTAGATTATTAGATTATTAGATTATTAGATTATTAGATTATTAGATTATTAGATTATTAGATTATTAGATTATTAGATTATTAGATTATTAGATTATTAGATTATTAGATTATTAGATTATTAGATTATTAGATTATTAGATTATTAGATTATTAGATTATTAGATTATTAGATTATTAGATTATTAGATTATTAGATTATTAGATTATTAGATTATTAGATTATTAGATTATTAGATTATTAGATTATTAGATTATTAGATTATTAGATTATTAGATTATTAGATTATTAGATTATTAGATTATTAGATTATTAGATTATTAGATTATTAGATTATTAGATTATTAGATTATTAGATTATTAGATTATTAGATTATTAGATTATTAGATTATTAGATTATTAGATTATTAGATTATTAGATTATTAGATTATTAGATTATTAGATTATTAGATTATTAGATTATTAGATTATTAGATTATTAGATTATTAGATTATTAGATTATTAGATTATTAGATTATTAGATTATTAGATTATTAGATTATTAGATTATTAGATTATTAGATTATTAGATTATTAGATTATTAGATTATTAGATTATTAGATTATTAGATTATTAGATTATTAGATTATTAGATTATTAGATTATTAGATTATTAGATTATTAGATTATTAGATTATTAGATTATTAGATTATTAGATTATTAGATTATTAGATTATTAGATTATTAGATTATTAGATTATTAGATTATTAGATTATTAGATTATTAGATTATTAGATTATTAGATTATTAGATTATTAGATTATTAGATTATTAGATTATTAGATTATTAGATTATTAGATTATTAGATTATTAGATTATTAGATTATTAGATTATTAGATTATTAGATTATTAGATTATTAGATTATTAGATTATTAGATTATTAGATTATTAGATTATTAGATTATTAGATTATTAGATTATTAGATTATTAGATTATTAGATTATTAGATTATTAGATTATTAGATTATTAGATTATTAGATTATTAGATTATTAGATTATTAGATTATTAGATTATTAGATTATTAGATTATTAGATTATTAGATTATTAGATTATTAGATTATTAGATTATTAGATTATTAGATTATTAGATTATTAGATTATTAGATTATTAGATTATTAGATTATTAGATTATTAGATTATTAGATTATTAGATTATTAGATTATTAGATTATTAGATTATTAGATTATTAGATTATTAGATTATTAGATTATTAGATTATTAGATTATTAGATTATTAGATTATTAGATTATTAGATTATTAGATTATTAGATTATTAGATTATTAGATTATTAGATTATTAGATTATTAGATTATTAGATTATTAGATTATTAGATTATTAGATTATTAGATTATTAGATTATTAGATTATTAGATTATTAGATTATTAGATTATTAGATTATTAGATTATTAGATTATTATAATACTATACTATTTGAGTTATAGAATATTAGAATATTGAAATAATTAAATTAGTTTCATTTGGTTTTGTTTTACATCATATTTGTTTGGTATTGTTTACCCTAATTTCCTAGATAATCTCTTACTCCTGACCACTTAGCTGACCATATGACTTACTTTAATTTCCTAGCAAGTAATCCATTGTATTTCCATTGTTTCTTCTCATGCTGTGCTGCAACAAAAGTCCATCTCTTTTACTGTTCTGCTCCTCTTCTTGTCCACATTTATTTAATGTCATGAATAAATTTCATAAATTGTCTCTGTTTCACATCCACTTTCGAAAAGTTTGTGTTTTCCTGTCATAATCTTTCGTAACTTTTTCTACCAACCTACCTACCTACGATGCGACCAACCAACCGACCCCTTTCACTTTCCCACTGACTGACAGCCAAAAGTAAAGTGATTGTAAAAGCTTAGTTTTGCATTTTATAGTTTAATTTAATGTTTATGCTAAAAAGTTGGTAACAGGGTGGTGGAGGTGGCGTGAATGAATCTACAGGAAGTCTGTATAAACGAATAAAATGTGTGGAGGAAAGTTGGAGGGGAAAACTGCAAAAGAAGAAGCAAAAAACTACTCACAGTGATGATGTTCCGTTTGTCAACGGATATACAGCAGACTGATGATGATATTTTTTGCACGAGCAAAAATAAAATAAAACAAAAAAAAACACAACTTAAGTCGGTTTAGTAAAGGAGTCAGCTACTGTGCACAGTGTCGTGAAAATAAAAAACATTTGATTCAGAATACTTTTCTTTGCAACCTGATAAAACTCTTTAACGTTGTGATTTTTTAAATCCCGAAGAAGTCCGAATTATGGATCCTTAAAATGGAGAAAATCATTTTCTTTTAATTTTGAGATCATGGAAGTTTTCATGGTTGAGACAGTAGACATAACCTTTCTCCCGACACTGTGCTGCATTACTTATGCTCCTGCTGATATGGCTGATGTTGCCACTGATGCCACCCGGTTGGCGGAGTAAGAAATTTTCTTAGCCTAATGCATCATTTTAGAAGATTAACGCCATTTAGGGTATAAGGAAAGTTTTTCCTTTGCCGTAATCGTTATGCTTCGCCGCTTGGTCCCATTCTCCATCCGGAGCTCTCTCTCTCCAACACCGGAAACTGACCGGGATAAGCAGAAGCATAAAACTGCAACTGAGACAGCAACGGCAACATCAACTTTTGCCCAAGTAAAAAGTGTTAATAACAAATGTTGGCATTACACAAAGATATCTGAGCTTCCAGTCGGTATTAACTTTGGCAAAAGTGGCATAAACTTCATGCTGGTAGAGCGAGCAAAAGTGCATGTTAAACAAACGAAATGCAACAACGAAACGAGTAAAGGCGGCAAAGAAAGACGAACGAAACGAAAGAAAGATTGTCCTGATGAAATGGCCGTTGGTTAGTTTTGGGCCACAGAGATAGGGGCTACTTGCGTAACAAAAATTTCTTCAAAGATAAGAAATATTTTCTTACCGGAAATTCTTTGCTTTTCCAACCAACTCTCTCTCTCGCTGCCTCCACTTTCAAGGATATGAGTGCGACAGTGTGCATGTCATTGCACTTTTCAACGACCAGTCAGTATTCTACACTGGCCGTTGGGTGTGTGTTGAGTCCTTTCTTATCACTAGGAACATTTTATGCTTTCAAATTTGTCGAGAGAGCATGAAGGCAAATGTAGAAGTGTAGTACGTTTTATATGCCCGGAAGAGGGTTGTAACTTTAAGGCGATAAACGAAGGAAAAAAATATGAATCTAACTTCTTATCTTATGTCACAATGTTTGGGATGGGAAGGGGGAGAAAGATGTTTTGAATAATTATGATGACCACATACTTTGTTGATATACAGTCGAAAAGGATACCCACAGTTTCACAGGAAATAATAAAGCAACACATTCCTTGCAATGTGCCAGAAAGACCAAATTGAGGCTCAAACTATTCGGGAAAGATCAGTTCAAAGAACAAACTGTCCGAGAAAGATAAGTTTGAGGATCAAAATGTTGGAGAAAGATCAGATTGAGGATCAAACTGTTGCAGAAAGATCAGTTTGAGGATCAAACTCTTCGGGAAAGCTCAGTTTGAGGATCAAACAGGTGGGGAAAAATCGGCATGAGGCTCAAACTGTTATAGATAGATCAGTTTGAGGCTTAAACTGTTGTAGAAAGATCAGTTTGAGGCTCAATCTGTTCTAGAAAGTTCAGTTTGAGGCTCAATCTGTTCTAGAAAGATCAGTTTGAGGCTCAATCTGTTCTAGAAAGATCAGTTTGAGGATCAAATTCGCCGAGAAATATCAGTTTGAGGATCAAAATGTTTGAGAAAGATCAGATTGAGGATCAAACTGTTGGAGTAAGATCAGTTGAGGCTCAAACTGTTCTAGAAAGATCAGTTGAGGCTCAAACTGTTCTAGAAAGATCAGTTTGAGGCTCAAACTGTTCTAGAAAGATCAGTTTGAGGCTCAAACTGTTCTAGAAAGATCAGTTTGAGGCTCAAACTGTTCTAGAAAGATCAGTTTGAGGCTCAAACTGTTCTAGAAAGATCAGTTTGAGGGTCAAACTGTTCTAGAAAGATCAGTATGAGACTCAAACTGTTCTAGAAAGATCAGTATGAGGACCAAACTGTTCTAGAAAGATCAATTTGAGGCTCTAACTGTTCTAGAAAGATCGGTTTGAGGCTCAAACTGTTCTAGAAAGATCAGTTTGAGGCTCAAACTGTTCTAGAAAGATCAGTTTGAGGCTCAAACTGTTCTAGAAAGATCAGTTTGAGGCTCAAACTGTTCTAGAAAGATCAGTTTGAGGCTCAAACTGTTCTAGAAAGATCAGTTTGAGGCTCAAACTGTTCTAGAAAGATCAGTTTGAGGCTCAAACTGTTCTAGAAAGATCAGTTTGAGGCTCAAACTGTTCTAGAAAGATCAGTTTGAGGCTCAAACTGTTCTGGAAAGATCAGTTTGAGGCTCAAACTGTTCTAGAAAGATCAGTTTGAGGCTCAAACTGTTCTAGAAAGATCAGTTTGAGGCTCAAACTGTTCTAGAAAGATCAGTTTGAGGCTCAAACTGTTCTAGAAAGATCAGTTTGAGGCTCAAACTGTTCTAGAAAGATCAGTTTGAGGCTCAAACTGTTCTAGAAAGATCAGTTTGAGGCTCAAACTGTTCTAGAAAGATCAGTTTGAGGCTCAAACTGTTCTAGAAAGATCAGTTTGAGGCTCAAACTGTTCTAGAAAGATCAGTTTGAGGCTCAAACTGTTCTAGAAAGATCAGTTTGAGGCTCAAACTGTTCTAGAAAGATCAGTTTGAGGCTCAAACTGTTCTAGAAAGATCAGTTTGAGGCTCAAACTGTTCTAGAAAGATCAGTTTGAGGCTCAAACTGTTCTAGAAAGTCAGTTTGAGGTTCAAACTGTTCTAGAAGGATCAGTTTGAGGCTCAAACTTTTCTAGAAAGATCAGTTTGAGGCTCAAACTGTTCTAGAAAGATCAGTTTGAGGCTCAAACTGTTCTAGAAAGATCAGTTTGAGGCTCAAACTGTTCTAGAAAGTTCAGTTTGAGGCTCAAACTGTTCTAGAAAGATCAGTTTGAGGCTCAAACTGTTCTAGAAAGATCAGTTTGAGGCTCAAACTGTTCTAGAAAGATCAGTTTGAGGCTCAAACTGTTCTAGAAAGATCAGTTTGAGGCTCAAACTCTTCTAGAAAGATCAGTTTGAGGCTCAAACTGTTCTAGAAAGATCAGTTTGAGGCTCAAACTCTTCTAGAAAGATCAGTTTGAGGCTCAAACTGTTCTAGAAAGATCAGTTTGAGGCTCAAACTGTTCTAGAAAGATCAGTTTGAGGCTCAAACTGTTCTAGAAAGATCAGTTTGAGGCTCAAACTGTTCTAGAAAGATCAGTTTGAGGCTCAAACTGTTCTAGAAAGATCAGTTTGAGGCTCAAACTGTTCTAGAAAGATCAGTTTGAGGCTCAAACTGTTCTAGAAAGATCAGTTTGAGGCTCAAACTGTTCTAGAAAGATCAGTTTGAGGCTCAAACTGTTCTAGAAAGATCAGTTTGAGGCTCAAACTGTTCTAGAAAGATCAGTTTGAGGCTCAAACTGTTCTAGAAAGATCAGTTTGAGGCTCAAACTGTTCTAGAAAGATCAGTTTGAGGCTCAAACTGTTCTAGAAAGATCAGTTTGAGGCTCAAACTGTTCTAGAAAGATCAGTTTGAGGCTCAAACTATTCTAGAAAGATCAGTTTGAGGCTCAAACTGTTCTAGAAAGATCAGTTTGAGGCTCAAACTGTTCTAGAAAGATCAGTTTGAGGATCAAACTGTTGGAGAAAGATCAGTTTGAGGATCAAACTGTTGGAGAAAGATCAGTTTGAGGCTCTAATTGTTCGAGAAAGCTCAGTCTGAGGATCAAACAGTTGGAGAAAGATAGGTTTGAGGATCAAAATGTTGGAGAAAGATCAGTTTGAGGCTCAAACTGTTCTAGAAAGATCAGTTTGAGGCTCAAACTGTTCTAGAAAGACCAGTTTGAGGCTTAAACTGTTCTAGTACGATCAGTTTGAGACTCAAACTGTTCTAGAAAGATCAGTTTGAGGATCAAACTGTTGGAGAAAGATCAGTTTGAGGCTTAAACTGTTCTAGAAAGATCAGTTTGAGGCTCAAACTGTTCTAGAAAGATCAGTTTAAGGCTCAAACTGTTCTAGAAAGATCAGTTTGAGGCTCAAACTGTTCTGGAAAGATCAATTTGAGGCTCAAACTGTTCTAGAATGATCAATTTGAGGCTCAAACTGTTCTAGAAAGATCAGTTTGAGGCTCAAACTGTTCTAGAAAGATCAGTTTGAGGCTCAAACTGTTCTCGAAAGATCAGTTTGAGGCTCAAACTGTTCTCGAAAGATCAGTTTGAGGCTCAAACTGTTCTAGAAAGATCAGTTTGAGGCTCAAACTGTTCTAGAAAGATCAGTTTGAGGATCAAAATGTTGGAGAAAGATCAGGGTCAAACTGTTCTGGATAGATCAGTTCTGTTCTAGAAAGATCAGTTTCAGGCTCAAACTGTTCTAGAAAGATCAGTTTCAGGCTCAAACTGTTCTAGAAAGATCAGTTTCAGGCTCAAACTGTTCTAGAAAGATCAGTTTGAGGCTCAAACTGTTCTAGAAAGATCAGTTTGAGGCTCAAACTGTTCTTGAAAGATCAGTTTGAGGCTCAAACTGTTCTAGAAAGATCAGTTTGAGGCTCAAACTGTTCTAGAAAGATCAGTTTGAGGATTAAAATGTTCTAGAAAGATCCGTTTGAGGCTCAAACTATTATAGAAAGATCAGTTTGCGGCTCAAACTTTTCTAGAAAGATCAGTTTCAAGCTCAAAATGTACCAGAAAGATCAGTTTGAGGCTCAAACTGTTACAGAAAGCTCGAAAGGTTCTTGAGCTTGTTTTAAATTTAATTTTTAAAGTGTTCTTATTTTATATTAAGATGATTCATTTGCCTGCCAATATTTCCTCCTGTAGTCATTATTTTTATTTATTATTTCCAATTAAGGAGAAACATAAAAAGTCTTTTACCCACTTATGATTGAGAATCAACATATTCACTTTACTGTGTAAATAAATATTACGAGTTTTTATTCAATTTCTTAATATCGGTGAAGTGTTTTTTTTTTTCGTTCACACAGACACACTCGCAAATCAAGGCTTTAGCAAGTAGGTGTGTGATGTAATGGGCGGTGTGGCCGAATTGTCAGTGCCTTTCGCCATCATGGAGAATAGGCATAGTGGTACATCATCTTGATGCCAGTCCAACCGGGAAAATATCGGTCTTTATTTTGAAAAAGTGGAGCAGTTGAAGATATGATCCATAAATACCCGGAAGTTGACTATGTATATACAAAGCTTAATTTGAGGACACAATGATGCTTATAAAGGGTGGTTAAATTGTAAGGGCCGATGTTGAATGTGAACCACACCTAAACGCCAAGTTTTTTTCTGCATTTCATTTCTCAATTTCAGACTAACTCAATTTGAACCATGGATGGATACACAATCCAGCAACGCATTAAAGTTATTCAGGCTTATTCTGAAAATGGACGTTCAAATCAAAATGAAAATTATCAATTTTCGAAGAAAATCATATTCAGTGATGAGACACATTTTCACCTCAGTGGATTCGTCAATAAGCAGAATTGCCGCATTAGGGCGAATGATAATCCAAGAGTGATTGTCGAAAAACCAATGCACCCACAAAGAGTGACTGTTTGGTGCGGTTTATCGGCTGGCGGCATCATGGGCCGTATTTTTTCCAAAATGAGGCCGGTCAGGCAGTTACTGTGAATGGTCTTCGCTATCGTGAGATGATAACGAACTTTTTATGGCGCGAATTGGAAGATATGGATATGGACGATTTATTCAATTGGCCGCCAAGATTATGTGATTTGACACCGTTGGACTTCTTTCTTTATTTGAAAGAAAAGGTGTACGTCGAAAGGCCAGCAACAATTCAAGAGATAAAGGATGATATAATTCGGCACATTAACGGCATAGAACCTTAATTATGCCTCAGCGTCATCGACAATTTGAACCATCGGATGGAGGTGTGCCGACAAGGTCGCGGCGGCCATTTGGCTGATATTTTGTTCCATACACACAGAGAATGGGATTTGTTGTTTTTATTGAAAGCACCATATTTCCATAAGTACAAGAAGAAAATAAATAAACAATCGTAATGAAAAAGCAAAAGGCTATAAATGGTTAACAAAATAAGCGTTCAAATTTGGAAAATAATCAAAAGAATTATGTTGGAATTTCATATATTGAAATGTTGTCTTCGTTAAGGTATAATTGGTATAAATAAAGGGCGATCACCATGGATATAAGTTTTGATGACCTCTGTGGTAATTTGAACATTTTTCAACATCATACATTGACTATAATTATATATATAGTATATCTTATTGTAATCTGCTTCAAGCCACATGACGACATATACATATTCATCTTAAGTTTTTGTTTAGTGCTCAAAACGAACCTTAAAATTTCAAAAATAAAAATGTGTAGGTCTGTAGCATATCAGTAGAAATCCAGCGAAATTTGCTTTTATTTAATGTACATTGCAATTACTTTTTGATGTCATTGTTGTTCGCTATACTGCTTATTTCGTGCAAAAACGTCACATCTTTTATTTGGTAAATTTAGAGGAGAACGATTTAAAGATTACAAAACAAAAGATCATAAACCTAACATGATTCTATAAATATATAATCCTGTGACCCTGTTACATGATAAAGTTTATAATCTTTAAAGCACTCTCCACAAAAATTACCAAATAAAAAATGTGAAATTCTTGCACGAAATGAGCGATATAAACAAAAACTGCGCTATAATTCAAAACTATACTTTACTTTTAGTTTAATAAATAGTACTACAGGAAAATTGTCTTAATTTTTTAGAGTAACTCGTCAAGATTTTTTGTTTTTGCCTGAATTAATAACTTTATCTCAAGAACCAAAAGACTACCTAAGCTAAAATATTGTGGGTACTGATATACGAGGTGAGACGCTTTACAACAAATTAAAAAGAAAAATGCTAATATATCAATTCATAATTTGCTGATGAATCTGAATGACTTCATTTATATAAGAAGTAAAGTCTACATGAACGAAGAATATGGGATGTGAAAAATGCTTGCCAGAACGATTATTTAAAGCAGTTTCAATTTTTTAATTCTAAAAACGTTTCAATCTCCAGATTCTCTAAATCATATATAAATGTTCTTTATCCAATTTACCGTAGAATCAGTTGCTGAGGACGTTTATATAAAACAAACTGTTTTCAAAGACAGAAATTCTCAAAAAAAATCTAAGAAGTTCTGAAAGATTAAACGAAGGTAGATTTTTCCATTACAAATGTAATTTTGTTCGCATATATTTCTGCTTTATAAAGAGTGATTTTTTTGAGGTTAGGATTTTCATGCATTAGTATTTGACAGATCACGTGGGATTTCAGACATGGTGTCAAAGAGAAAGATGCTCAGTATGCTTTGACAATTCATCATGAATAGACTTACTAACGAGCAACGCTTGCAAATCATTGAATTTTATTACCAAAATCAGTGTTCGGTTCGAAATGTGTTTCGCGCTTTACGTCCGATTTATGGTCTACATAATCGACCAAGTGAGCAAACAATTAATGCGATTGTGACCAAGTTTCGCACTCAGTTTACTTTATTGGACATTAAACCAACCACACGAATGCGTACAGTGCGTACAGAAGAGAATATTGCGTCTGTTTCTGAGAGTGTTGCTGAAGACCGTGAAATGTCGATTCGTCGCCGTTCGCAGCAATTGGGTTTGTGTTATTCGACCACATGGAAGATTTTACGCAAAGATCTTTGTGTAAAACCGTATAAAATACAGCTCGTGCAAGAACTGAAGCCAAACGATCTGCCACAACGTCGAATTTTCAGTGAATGGGCCCTAGAAAAGTTGGCAGAAAATCCGCTTTTTTATCGACAAATTTGTTCAGCGGTGAGGCTCATTTCTGGTTGAATGGCTACGTAAATAAACAAAATTGCCGCATTTGGAGTGAAGAGCAACCAGAAGCCGTTCAAGAACTGCCCATGCATCCCGAAAAATGCACTGTTTGGTGTGGTTTGTACGCTGGTGGAATCATTGGACCGTATTTTTTCAAAGATGCTGTTGGACGCAACGTTACGGTGAATGGCGATCGCTATCGTTCGATGCTAACAAACTTTTTGTTGCCAAAAATGGAAGAACTGAACTTGGTTGACATGTGGTTTCAACAAGATGGCGCTACATGCCACACAGCTCGCGATTCTATGGCCATTTTGAGGGAAAACTTCGGAGAACAATTCATCTCAAGAAATGGACCGGTAAGTTGGCCACCAAGATCATGCGATTTGACGCCTTTAGACTATTTTTTGTGGGGCTACGTCAAGTCTAAAGTCTACAGAAATAAGCCAGCAACTATTCCAGCTTTGGAAGACAACATTTCCGAAGAAATTCGGGCTATTCCGGCCGAAATGCTCGAAAAAGTTGCCCAAAATTGGACTTTCCGAATGGACCACCTAAGACGCAGCCGCGGTCAACATTTAAATGAAATTATCTTCAAAAAGTAAATGTCATGGACCAATCTAACGTTTCAAATAAAGAACCGATGAGATTTTGCAAATTTTATGCGTTTTTTTTTTAAAAAAAGTTATCAAGCTCTTAAAAAATCACCCTTTATAAGACCCTCAACATCGAAGCGAAAATTGGACTTTTTTACAAAAGTATATTTATATATAGTACCAATCAACTCAGGCATTATAACAGTATTCTGCTAGCTAAAACATTAGAAAAACTAAATAGCAACAAGTAAGAAGGCGTTATGTTCAGCCGGGCCGAATCTTATGTACCCTCCACCACGGAGTGCATTCCACAGTATTACCAGAACAGTATTACAGAACCATATTACGAAAATTGTGATATGTTTATGCACATTACTATATTTGATTACTATTTCAAACTATAATGTATACTTATGCGCACTGTTTAAAAACTACTACTATAAATAAATACAATGCTGTAATTGTGAAGGTGAACATGCCGAAAATATTAGGCGATTGTCAGTCGCCATTAGGGAGAAGCATTTTCAGATACAGACAAAGTGACTGCATTATTTTGATAAGAAAAGTACAAATTTTAAAGATATCCCCATTCGCCACATTCTCCGCCCAAATGTTCAAATTTGAAAAAAAGACCTTTTTGTTTCGAGTCTTCATTGTCAGACCACCGAATATATACACCGAATTTCATGTCATCAACTTCAGCGGTTTGGAAGGTCCCATTTTTATCCCTCTTTTTCAATTATATCCCTTAAAAGTACGAATTTCGAAAAATCCTTCTATTTTACGTGTTTATGCAATTAGAGGGATGTACACACCGAATTTCATGATTCTAGCTGTTGTCGTATCATTGGTACCATATTTTATCCATTTTTGTCACATTTCGCCCGTTAAAACATTTATTTCCTTTGTGGTGCTTCCAAGCTACAAGAGGAATGTCCGCAACAAATTTCCAATGTATGAAAATCAGAAATTTAATTAATAAGCCAAGGCTACCAATATTTGTATACTATGGATATATAAATATAATGGAAATAATACTTCAATTCATAAAGTAAATATAAGACAGCAATCATAAATACTCTAAATATGGGGGGATAGAGAGTGTATTTTCAGCTGCAGTCCTTTGGTTGGTTGTATTTCCATCTATTTTAAATTCAAAAGTATACATTTTGAAAAACCTTATCTCTCACGTAAGACAACTTCATGATTCTACCATTTTTTGTCGTAAAAGCAACCAAATAAAGTACGAATTTGGAATTCCATGATACTATCTGCAGCCATTTTGTTGGTACCATTTTTATCCCCTTTTTCGCATTTTAGTCCTTAAAAGAACGACTTTGGTACGTTGGTACCATTTTTATCCCTCTTTAATCCCTGAAAGTACGAATTTGGAAAAACGTTTTTTTTCGTATCACTCAGTCAGAGGAATGTATACCGCGAATTTCATGGTTCTAGCTGCATCCATTTGTTTGGTACAATTTTTATCCCCTTTTTCCATTTTACACCCTAAAAGTACGAATTTCGAAAATTTCCTTTATTTTATGTGTGTACGCAATCTGAGGAATATATACACCGAATTTCATTATTCTAGGTGCAGCCGCTTGGTTTGTACAATTTTTATCCCTCTATCCCCATTTAACCCCTTAAAAGTACAAATTTAGAAAGAATACTTTTATATTATGCATCTACTCTATTAGAGGAATGTACACGCCAAATTTCGTGTTTCTATCTGTTGTCGTTTGATAGGTACCATTTTTATCTCTTTTTGTCCCATTTTGCCCCCTACAAATAAAAAACACTCTATGGTGCCCTTTTATGCTATAAAAGGAATGCGCATTGCAAATATCAAGTAAATACAATCTAATATGTTCAAAAAACAGGTGAAACACTCTAAATATTAGGGGTATTTTTAGTCCTTGTGAGGGAAACATTTTTCCCTCAGGGCCGATTTCGTCCACTTTCAATCCCAACCGATCTACAACCATAAGGCATATTTAGGAAAAATTTGAATCTCCTAGCTCATTTCGTTCGGCCGCTATCGTGCTTTCAACAGACAGACAGACGGACATGGCTATATCGTCTTAGAATTTTACCACGACCAAGAATATATATATACTTTATGGGGTTTCAGACGAATATTTTAAGGTGTTACAAACGGATTGACAAAGTAAATATACCCCATCCCGGAGGTTGAGGGTATAAAAAGAAATGACAATAATTTCCTAAATAATTTGTGTTTTATTCAAAATCATCATCGGCCCTTACAATTTAACCACCATTTATATATCCAAAGTTTAATTTGAGGCCATAAAGATGCTTATAATTATCCAAAGCTTAATTTGAGGACGTAATGACGCTTAATAATGGTGAAGAAAATAAAAAGTGGTGACTTAGAATAACGATTATGCTTTGTGCCGTGTGTATGTCACACTTATTTCCTATCCCCATTGTGGGGTTTGGGGTATCACATAGTTGACCCACCGATACTTCGACTTTCCTTACCTGTTTATTTTGTGCCCTAATGCAAATTTCAAACAAATTCAACACTGTCTATGGTATTGGCTATTAGATCCTCAGAGTGGACTTGTGGGTGCAGATTTCTAGCCTGAAATATTTTTTCTTGAATAAAATCCTATGTTTGATGTCAGACTCCGAATGAGCAGTAGGGTACAAAGGTCCTTCAGTTCGTTGGTACTGTTTCTTCTTGGTGTTTGTGTGTGCGTGTGTGTACTTTATTATACACTCACACACACCCATGCAAATATTTACACACATTAAAATGTTGTGCAAATTAATGTTGTTTTTTGTCATTACGCATTGATGTTTGTTGAAATACTCCGCCATTTCTTTGTATGAACATTAACAGAGGCATGTGTGTGTGTTTGTGTGAGTGCAAGAACATTAGGCCTTATCGAAAATCAAATAATTAAAAAAAATCAAATATTTTCAGAATATTACCTAATGAAAAAATCATTCTACCCAGAGCTGAAGAGTATAACTTTCGCTACAACCTAATACACATGTATGTATGCTGTGTTCGCTTGTAAATAACTATGTGATTTCGTTTGTCGTACACACACACATGCATTCATATATACACACATTTACGCGCTTTTACTGTAAATATAAATGCAATGTTTATTTTCTTCACTCTCTCTCGCTCGCTCGCAATGTTTGTACAAAATTTATATTTGCTTTATAATTTGCTACATTAATTTTAATGTTTATCCCATACAATGTGCGGTGTTGTGTTGCGTTGCGTATATGTTCATTCCACGCACACTCATGCACTCACAATCACATCCTTTTGCCGGGCAAATGCAGTAAAATGAAATAATGAATGTTCTGTTTTCTGTTTTCGTGCTTCACAAAAACCCCAACGTTGTTAAAAAGGGTGAAAATTACGTGTCGGCTGCCTTTTAGTGGCATCGCAGCTAAACTGTAAAAGCCAAAGGTTGAATGGTTGTGGTGTAAAGAGACCGGTTGTTTTAATTTATTTAATATATGTAATATAATGTTTAAGGAACATAATTATATTAAATTTTCGTTGATTTCAACATTGTGTGTGCCAAGGACTGCCTCAGACGAACTAAGAAAATAAGTGCAGTAAACTAATGGATATGGAAAAATCATCAGACACTGTTTGCCACTTATTGTGATGTTACTCTGCAAAAAATAATAATAATGCTCCGTGATAGAGATATTAACATTTACTTAAATGTACCACAAAGACAGGATAATAAATATCGTAGTTATAGGAGAATAGGATTAAAAAAAATATAAAATATTTTTTTTTTCAGTTTTTTCGTTTGCATTTTTTTGGTCTGTAATCAATATTTGATTTGAACTGGGATATTGTCCTGGCTCAAGACCATTTTGCTTCTATATTTAATAGAATGCAAATTTATTTACAAATGGCATGGTGAGATTTATTACTTGGCTGCAGACTACCACGATTATGATTTCGACCATGTCAAAAGTCTTTTCAAGTGGCTTCGCAGCGACTTTTCAACATCTAACCCGGCCTCTATAAGGAGATGATTCTCACAAACGAACGAGAAGCACAACTCACTTTGCGTTTAAAAAATCGCACCAAGTAATAAAGTACACATGCCATCTTACAAGCATCTCATTGCCATTTGCACATAAATTTCCATTCTATTAAATATAGATGCAAAAAGGTCTTGAGCCAGGACAATATCCCAGCTCAAATCAAATATTGATTATAGACCAAAAAATACAAACGAAACAAGTAAGGAAAGGCTAAAGTCGGACGGGGCCGACTATATAATACCCTACACCACTCCCTGCATATATACATCGCTATGATTACTAAACCCAGGTATTCCATGGGAGCAATCTTATGTAGTTCATATAAATTATACAGTTACTATCAATTCATCTTTAGTCAAATTTAATGAATATAGTAAATAATAAAGTAATTGATCAAATTTTCCAGCAGATATTCCGAGTAAAGTAAATATAACATGATATGGAAAAAGTGATCAAGATCCATAGGTTTTTAGTTGGATTTTTAGATATTGTGCCAATTTTAAAGAAAATCGGGTACAATATGTGGTTTCTAAAGCGGAAAAAGTGAAATCGGCTATGTATGGGGGCTATATCTAAATCTGAACCGATCTTACCCACTTTCAGCATAGGTGTTTCTAGTTCGATTATAAAATGTTGTGTCAATTTTGAAGAAAATCGGGTACAATATGTGGTTTCTACAGCGGAAAAAGTGAAATCGGGAGCGACATTTGTATGGGGGCTATATCTAAATCTGAACCGATTTTACCCACTTTCAGCATAGGTCTTTCTAGTTCTATTATAAAATGTTGTGCCAATTTTAAAGAAAATCGGGTACAATATGTGGTTTCTAAAACGGAAAAAGTGAAATCGGGAGCGACATTTGTATGGGGGCTATATATAAATCTGAACCGATCTTACCCACTTTCAGCATAGGTCTTTCTAGTTCTATTATAAAATGTTGTGCCAATTTTAAAGAAAATCGGGTATAATATGTGGTTTCTAAAGCGGAAAAAGTGAAATCGGGAGCGACATTTGTATGGGGGCTATATCTAAATCTGAACCGATCTTAACCACTTTCAGCATAGGTATTTCTAGTTCGATTATAAAATGTGGTGTCAATTTTAAAGAAAATCGGGTACAATATGTGGTTTCTGAAGCGGAAAAAGTGAAATCGGGAGCGACATTTGTATGGGGGATATATCTAAATCTGAACAGATTTCCTCCAAATTCAATACCGATGGTCCTTGGCCAGAAAAAATAACTTCTGCCAAGTTTCATGACAATCGGACAACAATTGCGACCTGTAGAGTTCGAACAAGCTTAGATGGACAGCAGACGGACTCTATAGGTCGCAATTGTTGTCCGATTATCGTGAAATTTGGCAGAGTTATTTTTTTGGTCCAAGGACCATCGGTATTGCATTTGAAGGAAATCGGTTCAGATTTAGTTATAGCCGCCATACAAATATCCCTATAATTTACACTATTACTGCTCTAGAATACACATTTTACATGGGATCATGACCAACTTTTCAGGATCGTGTTATATTTGAACTAGAAACAGTTAACGGGAAAGTGGACCACATCTTACATTGGTTTGATATAGCCCCCATACAAATGTATCTCCGATTAAAATAAATGCACATTTTACATCGAATCTTGATCAAATTTCCCACACAATGTTACATTTAGACTAGAAACACCTATTTTGAAGGCCAGCTATATAGGGCAATGTTTTGGTATAGGCCCCACACAAATGGGGCCCCAGTTTGCACTATTATTGCTCTACATTGCATCTTGATAACATTTTGCAGATCATGTTATATTTCAATAAAGAATACCTACTTTGAAAGTGATCAATAAAGGACCACTTTTTAATGTAGTGCCCTTACAAATGGGCCCCCATTTTTATTATTACCCCTCAAGGACCCACAATTTTACATCGAAAGTTTTTCAAATTTTGCGGATTATATTATATTTAAACTAAGAATACATAATATGAAAGTTAAATATATGGGTCCATATTTTGGTATAACCCCCACACAAATTGGATCCCAATTTCTACTCTATTATAGCTCTAGGACCCACATTGTGCATTGGATCTCCATAAAATTTTGCAGATCTTATTATATTTCAACTAATAATTCCTACTTTGAAAGTGATCTTTATGGGCCCACTTGTTAATGTGGCGCCCTTACAAATGGGCCCATTTTTATACCCTACACCACTTCCTGGTCTAGGGTATTATAAGTTAGTTTCGTGCCAAATGTTTGTAACACCAAGAAATAATCGAGCTAGACCCACCTTTAAGTATACCGATCGGCTTAGAATCACCAGCTGAGTCGATTTAACGATGTCTGTCTGTCCGTCCGTCCGTCCGTCCGTCTGCTGTCCATCTAAGCTTGTTTGCACTCTACAGGTCGCAATTGTTGTCCGATTATCATGAAACTTAGCAGAAGTTATTTTTTCTGGCCAAGGACCATCGGTATTGAATTTGGAGGAAATCGGTTCAGATTTAGATATAGCTCCCATACAAATGTCGCTCCCGATTTGACATTTTCCACTTTAGAAACCACATATTGTACCCGATTTTCTTTACATTTGGTACAACATCTTATAATCCAACTAGAAACACCTATGCTGAAATTGGATAAGATCGGTTCAGATTTAGATATAGCCCCCACACAAATGTCGCTCCCTATTTCAGTTTTTCCGCTTTAGAAACCACATATTGTACCCGATTTTCTTTAAAATTGGCACAACATCTTATAATCCAACTAGAAATACCTTTGCAAAAATTGGGTAAGATCGGTTCAGATTTAGATATAGCCCCCATACAAATGTCGCTCCCGATTTGACATTTTCCGCTCTAGAAACGACATATTGTACCCGTTTTTCTTTAAAATTGGCACAACATCTTATCCAATCCAACCTATGGTGAAAGCGGGTAAGATCGGTTCAGATTTAGATATCGCCCTCATACAAATGTTGCTCCCGAATGTTTAACCGATTTTGGCCAAATTTTACATATTATATACATATTATATATTATTTACATATTATATATTATTTACATATTATATATTATTTACATATTATATTACATATTATGTTTCACCAATAAACATACATGGTGAAAGCGGGTCACATCGTTCCAGGTTTCAATATACCCCATAACATATGTAATTTCCGATTTAACATTTTTTGTCAAACACATACATTTACAGGATGCAAAAATCCTTTCCGATTTCACTTTTTTACCGAATTGAATTGTAATGAGATAGATAGTCCGTCCGTCTTTAGCCTTTCCTTACTTGTTTGGGAGATGTCCATATGTCCATACTTTGGTATAACCCAAATGGGGCCCCATTCTGATCTATTACAGCTCTAGAAACTACATCTTACATCGGATCTTCATCAAATTTTGCAGATCATATTATTTTTCAACTAGGAATACCTACCGTGAATGAGAAATATATATGTTGTTATAGACCCCCTTTTGAAATGTGGGTCCGATTCATTCTATTACTACTGTATAATTAGTATTTGTCTGTCGGATAATTGGATCAATTACCATATTATTAACCATATTTGGTAAATATGACAAAAGATGAATTTATAGTAACTGTATAATTTATATGAACTACATAAAATTGCTCCCATAAAATAACTGGGTTTAGTAATCAAAGCGAGGTACATACGCAGGGAGTGGTGTATGGTATTATATAGTCGGCCCCACCCGACTTTAGCCTTTCCTTACTTGTTTAAATTGTCGATTTATTCATTACCAATTTATTTATTTTTATCGATGTGTTTATTACCTATTTATTTAATTTTTATCAATTTTTTATTTATTTTCATCTTAATGCAGTTAGTTATTGATTTATTCATTCTTCGACTTATTTAGTTATATCGATTTATTTCTTTATATATGTACATATATCGTTGTAATTATTAAAATTTTTGAGTTAATTATTTTTTTATATATTTATTAATTGTTTCATGTGTCAATTGGTTATTTTGTTATCTATCGTTTTTTTATATGATCTTTCGATTGGCTTATTTATTTACTTATCGATTTATTGTGCTACGTATGATTTATTTATCTATTTGAGCTTTATTTATCGATTTTATATTTTATATTTTTATCGATTATCACTTAATTCAGTTAGTTATTGATATATTTATTTATCGAATTATAATTTGTGTTTTAATTTATGTCAATATTTAGTTGCTTATAGACCGTTTTAACGGTTTACTTTTCGACTTAATTATTTTTTATTTATACATTTATTAATTGTTTCATTTGATCATTTATATATTAATCGAATTATATTTTATCGATTTATTTAGTTTCTTTCTTTGATTGTTTTTTTTTTGTTTTTATACCTTGTGTTAATAAACTACTAAAAAATAAATTCGTAGAAAATAGAAGCCACCATTTCACCACTTCCAACCTCGCACAGTCACTAAAAAGACATCTAGACTTTGAAGTTTCGAAATCCAAATAAAAGAAATTGTAAAAACTTAAAAAAATATAACGCGTCTTATATTTTAGTATATATTTTCAATATATACTCCTAATATATATTTTAAAGTAATTGAAATTTCCTTCAAAACAAGGTATATTGCATTAAAATCGGTCCAGTATTTCAGGAGTTACAGGCGATTGAATGTACACACTTTTTAAACAAATTTTATATTTTTATTGTTAAATTGATCATAACTTGCGAAAAAAAACCAATTTCTTCCAAAAATACGTATACAATATTTTATGGGAGGATTAAATACACGAACTTTCAAACAATAGCAGCTACCGAGGTCAAAAATACAGGTACAGCTTGACATTGAATGATTCATATATTATCGATATATTATTTTTTTATTTTTTGCTGATTTATTTTGTTATTTAACGACTTTTTATTTTAATCGATATATTTATTTATTTATTGGGTTTCTTATTGTATCATCAATTATTTACTTTTTTTAATTTAAAGTGAATTTTATTTTAAATTGAATCAAAACCACACCAACCGCTGGTCAAAACGCTACTCGAACAAAATCGGTTTACTTTAGAGAACAATATTTTTAAAAATAATGACTGTGCTTTCTAAAAAGCCTTAACAGATACTATTTTAATGGCTTCGTTAATTGTTCAAATTATCACCTTTGGGGTGTAGAAAATCCAAGAGTGCTTTTTGAAGAACTCTATTTGGGGGTGGACGGCTATTTTAGAGTTGGTGTCTTGCATTGGAACATTATAAGTCGAAAATATGGCTGATCAATCACTAAATTAAATTCTTGCGATATAATAATCTAATTTTTTACAGTTTTTCATTACATCCAGAAAAATTCGATGAAACGAGCTCTCAACAGATGATCTCTTACATTGAGTACAATAGTATGTATCTCGCAAATCATTGATTGGGAGAAGTTTCCCACATGCCATGTATAAAATTTAAAATTATTTATATTCTATTGTTTTCTCTAGACAACTTTTGTTTTCGGTTTCTAGCAGATATATCAATCCATCCAAGTAATTTCGAAACCGATTTCATTACAATTCATATTTCTATGGCAGGTCATATTGGCGAGATAAAATACAAATCGAATAAACAATGAAATGTCGAGTAATCGAATATACATAAATAATAGAGAACCAAATAACACCGGGTGCATATTCACACTTGAACTCATACAGACATACCCAAACAAACCATATTTCAAATATTTTGCAAACGGAAACGGAAATACACACTAAATAAACACAGGGGCAGCAGCAGGAGCAGGAGCTGGATCACGAGCCAGCCAGTCAAGTAGAACTTTGACTGTGAGTAGTTTTATTAAACACTGATTGACTGGCTGATGTAACCCACACTTACATCCCCCTCAGCCACAACACCCGAAGACTTTGCAGCCTGGCTAGGCAAACACTAAACGATATGTGTTGGGAGTTTTAAATAAGCCAAAACGGAATAGAGGAGATAAGGAAACACACACACAGGCATGCTTTCAGGTTTCCAAAACCGTTCCCTAAGATACACATCTTAAGGATGCTTTCGTCCTGTAGTTGCCGGGTCTAGTGTACTGATGCTGCTGTGTGGTGTTGTTGGTGGCCGTGTGCCGAGTGTATTGCTTTCAGTGCTTTTTGCGCCGGCACAATAAAATCGTCTCCACTTTCTTTGGGGCGACGTGACCTGCATTTTCCTGGCAACATTTATCAGTCTCTCGCTCGCCGCTCAGCAGCCGTTGTTTCGTATCGTTTCGTTTTTCTTTTTTTGCTTTTTTGACAGTGAATGGTTTTGAATTTAAATTCGAATCGTATGTTTCTTACAAAATAAACGAAATCATCTTGAAAATCCAGAATAGAAAAAAATACAAATATTCCCACATACTTACCAACCAACAACAACATTGTAGGTTGGCAGTGTTGTCTCCCTTGATACGACCATTGGTCTGTCTGCCTCTGTGTGGCCGTCTTCCCTCCTCCTCCTCCTCCTCCTTGGCCCCGAAAACAGTTCATGTACTAAACTGAAAATATCTACGAAAATGTTCTTCTCATATTAAATGGAACGTGCCTGTGGAACTTCAATCAAAAAGAAATACGTACCAAAATGGAAAATTGCATAAAAAACGGAGCGAATATATTTATAACAACAACATCAAAAACGAAAAAAATCGTTGTTTGGCTGGTAGAAGGGTCACATGGTAGCGCATAGTTCCGGTTTGGGAGGGCTCCAGTGTAAATAAATGTATGTGTGGGGAGAACTGGCACAAAACAACAGCAACAACAACGACAGACAAGACAAGAGATCTCTATCATTTGAAAGATTGATGGGAAATTTGGTTGTATTTTCCTGCCCCGTTTTGTTTTATTTACAAATAAACATAGACCAGGAAACCAGCGACCGAACAGTGGGAAGGAATCACAAAAAGTAGTGGGTAATTTTGAAGAATCTTTTGGATAATTTTACATTTTTTTATTGGACCTGAGCAAGACAAAATAGAGAAAATATGTGTACTCAATTTTTCATTTGGTGATCTTTTCTCCTTTTCTCCAGGACTTTTAATTTCCAAAGGATATATATGTTTAAATAATTTATGTTCATACTTTAACGAGTCCTAGATAGGCCATATGGGTAGCAAATGAAATAGAACAAGTAAAAACGATGTTAAGTTCGAACTTTTTATACCCTCCACCATGGATTACATTCCACAGAGGCTGTCGATTTTCGTAGAAGCCAAGCCAAAAGAAATAAAAATATTGAAAAAATAATCATATAAATAAATGTAATATTTTTATTATTTCATACCACACTTATAAGAAAAATAATACTTCAAGTCAATTCAAAAAGTAAATATAAGACAACAATCTTCCAAAAGCTTAAGTACCATAAATATTGGTAGATAGTGGGTGCTACAGTTGGTTGTAAAGGGTGATTTTTGAGCTATTATCTTTTTGGCAACACTGGTTTAAACAGCTGACGCACGTTTCGTGTTTTGTTTCACTGTCAAACATCTTCAGTTTGGTCTATAATTTAACCATAAATCGTCTTACAAACGAACAACGCTTGCAAATTATTGAATTTTATTATCAAAATGCGTTCTCTGTTAAGAAAGTTCATCGCGTGCTTCTTCCATTTTTTGGTCAGTTTAATCGATCCACTGAAGCGGCTATTCGGGCTATTGTGACTAAATTTCGCACCAAATTTACATTGTTGGCATTAAACCACCAACACGCTTACGTAGAGTGCGACCTGAAGAAAATATCGCAGCTGTATCGGCCAGTGTTTATGATGAGCATCGATTATCGATTCCTCGCCGTTCGCAGCAATTGGGCCTCTGTTTCTCAAAAAACGTGGAAATGCCAAAATTGGACTAAGCGGATGGACCATTTGAGGCGCAGTCAAGGTCAACATTTGCATGAAATAATCTTCAAACATTAAATTATATGGACCGTACTATCGATTCAAATACAGATTTCATGCATTTTTTCTGAATTTTATGTGTTTTTTTTTTTTGAAAAACTTTCCTATCGCTTGTAAAAAATCACCCTTTACCATATACATCGAAATAATACTTCAATTCAATTCAAAAAGTAAATATAAGACAGTAATCTTCAAAAAGCTTAAGTGCCATAAATATTGGTATATAGTGGGTGCTACAGTTGGTTGTATTACCATCTTATTTTAATTCCAAAAGTACAAGTTTTGAAAATCCATTATCTCACAAACAGTTGGAGAAATCTTTTTATGTTCGTGGTCTATGCTGCCAGAAGAATGTATACACCGAATTCCATGATTCTAGCTGCTGCCATTTGGTTGGTACCATTTTTATCCCCTTTTTCCTAGTTTATCCCCTTAAAAGTACGACTATCTAAATTCTCTTTATTTTACGTTTCTGCGGGTGTACACACCGACATTACTATTATTATTATGTACTATTTTTATCTCTCTGTACCTATTGTATCTTTGAAAATACGTATTTGAAAAAAACTTTTTATACCCTCCACCTCCAGGATGGGGTATATTCACTTTGGCATTCCGTTTGTAACACCTTGAAATATTCATCGGAGACCCCATAAAGTATATATATTCTGGGTCGTGGTAAAATTCTAAGACGATAGAGGATGTCTGTTGAAAGCACGAAAGCGGCCGAACGAAATGAGCTAGGAGGTTCAAATTTTTGCTAAATGTGCCTTATGGTTGTGGATCGATTGGGATTGAAAGTGGGCGAAAACGGCCCAGAGGGAAAAATGTTTCCCTCACAAGGACTGTTTTTGAACATATTAGCTTGTATTTACTTGATATTGCAATGCGCATTACCTTTATAGCATAAAAGGACACCATAGAGTGTTTTCTATTTGTAGGGGGCGAAATGGGACAAAAAGGGATAAAAATGGTACCAATCAAACGACAACAGATAGAAATACGAAATTTGGCGTGTACATTCCTCTAATAAGTAGATAGATAATATAAAAGTAGTTTTTCTAAATTCGTACATTTAAGGGGTTAAATGGGGATAGAGGGATAAAAATAGTACCAACCTAACGACTGCACCTAGAATAATGAAATTCGTTGTATACATTCCTCTGATTGCGTAGACACCTAAAATAAAAGAACTTTCCAAAATTCGTAATTTTTGGGGTTCAAATGGGAAAAGGGGATAAAAAAGTACCTACCAAATGACCGCAGCTAAAATCATGAAATTCGGTGTATACATTCCTCTGACTGCGTAGCCAAGTAAAATATTTGTTTTCCAAATTCGTACTTTATTTTGTTGCTTTTACGACAAAAAATGGTAGAATCATGAAGTTGTCTTATACTGCGTACGTGAGAGATAAGATATTTTCAAAATTTATACTTTTAAAATTAAAATAGTATGGAAATACAACCAAACAAACAACTGTAGCTGAAAATACGCTCTCTATCCCCCAATATTTAGGGTATTTATGATTGCTCCCTTATATTTACTTTATGAATTGAAGTATTATTTCCTTTATATATATACATAGTATACAAATACAGGTAGCCTTGGCTTATTAATTAAATTTCTGATGTTATTATGGGTATTTTGAGTCCTTGTGAGGGAATTTTTTTCCCTTATGGCCGATTTCACCCAGTTTCAATCCCAACCGATCTACGACTATAAGACGCATTTATGGAAATTTCTGACGTTCTAGCTCACTTCTTTTAGTTGCTAGCGTGCTTTCGACAGACGGACGGACATGGCTAGATCGTCTTAGAATTTTATGAGGGCCTCAGGTCGATATTTCAAGGTGTTACAAACGGAATGACGACGTTAGTATATCCCCATCCTGGAGGTGGAGGGTATAAAAATATTTGTTAAATATACTTTGAATGGAATGCTTCTATCTGTATTGGTTCAGTTTTACTATTTAAGGGGGGAAATTTAAATGCTTGTTCATGTGCAATTTTTAGTATTTTTAACAGACATTCTACTCTTTTATTTGATACCCATATCGCCTATACATGGCTCTCGAAAGTATGAAAATAAATTATTACGACAAATATATCCTTTGGAAATTAAAAGTCCTGTAAAAGGAGAAAATATAACCAAATAAAACAAGTAAGGAAAGGCTAAAGTCGGGTGGGGCCTACTTTACACCACTCCATGCGTATATACCTCGCTTTTTTACTAAACCCAGAGGTTTAGTAGTAAAAAAAGGGTAATAATAAAAATGAGGGTCATTTATAAGGGCGCTACATTAAAAAGTGGGCCCATATATATCACTTTCAAAGTAGGTATTCTTTGTATGAAATATGAATATAATATAATCTGCAAAATTTGAAAACTTCCGATGTAAAATGTGGCTCTTAGAGAGGTAATAATTCAAACAGGGCCCACTTGTAAGGGCGCTATATTAAAAAGTGGTTCCATATAGATCACTTTCAAAGTAGGTATTCATATTTTAAATATGACATGATATTCAAAATTATATCGAGATCCAATGCACGATGTGGGTTCTAGAGATGAAATAGAGTAGAATGGGGGCCCAATTTGTATGGGGGTTATACCAAAATATGGACCCATATATTTGACTTTCATAGTATAAAATATAATATATTCTGCAAAATTTGAAAAACTTCCGATGTAAAATATGGCTCCTAGAGAGGTGATAAATAAAATGGGGGCCCATTTGTAAGGGCGCTACATTAAAGAGTGGGCCTTTATAGATTGCTTTCAAAGTAGGTATTCTTTATTGAAATATAACATGATCTGCAAAATTTTATCAAGATCCAATGTAAGATGTGGGTTCTCGAGCGATAATAGTGGAAACTGGGGTCCCATTTGTTTGGGGGCTATACCAAAACATTGACCTATATAGGTGTTTCTAGTCTAAATGTAACATTGTGTGGGAAATTTGATCAAAATCCGATGTAAAATGTGCATTTTAGATGGGGGCAATATCAAAACATAGGCCCATGTGGTCCACTTTCCCGTGAGCTGTTTGTAGTTCAAATAGAACACGATCCTGAAAATTTGGTCATGATCCCATTTAAAATGTGTATTCTAGAGCAGGAATAGTGTAAATTATAGGAATATTTTATTTAAATCTGAACCGATTTTCTCAATACCAATTGTCCTTGGCCAAAAAAGTAACCCCTGCCAAATTTCATGACAATCGGACCACGAACTGTAGAGTGCGAACAAGCGTAGATGGACAGTAGACGGACGGACGGACAGACAGACATCGTTAAATCGATTCAGCTTGTGATTCTAAGCCGATCCGTATACTTAAAGGTGGGTCTAGCTCCATTATTTCTTGGTGTTACCAACATTTGGCGCGAAACTAACTTATAATACCCTAGTCCACGAAGTGGTGTAGGGTATAAAAACTGAGTACACAGCTTTTCTACATATTTTAACTAGTTTCATGTGTATATAGTTTTCTTCAGGTCCAAAGAGTGCTATCGCACTTTTTCTAATACCCACTGTCCACAACATAGCCTCCCGAAATTCGGATCCCCTAAAACCAGTGTCATTTCAACCAGAACAGAATAGTAATTGTGAAATGAGAAAAACTACTGCTGGAACTGAAATGCAATTTGAGTATAGCATCTCTTTTCCAACAATTTCCCAGCAACTGTTTGGGTATAAGTGTGTGTGAGAGGGTGTGTGTGTGCTATGATGTTGGCTGCCACTTAAAATGTATGACATTTCTTTACAGAAAACCATCCCACACTCACACACCATCATACATATACTAGAATTCGTAGCGTTGTATTTCTGTGTGTGTGTGAGGGTGTGTGTGAGGGTGTGTGTTTGCGTTTTTTGTTTGCTGGAGATTTCCAACTACACTCGCATGTATGATTTCTTTTATTGGTGTAACCGTCCCCGCTCATTCACATACTCCGTCATTCATTCAGTCATTCATTCATTCTCGGTATTTCTCTGTAGGGGGGGGGGGGCTGTTTTTTGTTTAGTTATTTTGCATAATCAAGTTATACTTTATTTTAGTTTTTTTTTCTCAGTTTTATTTCCTGTGTGAGCGGCCCCACAAAGGCGAAGGCCACTGAGGCCATGGTCTTTCTGTTATCAAGTTAAAGTAATGTTGTTCATTCACAAAAAATTAAGTTTTTGTTGGTGCAAGGTTTTGGTGGCACCCTAAACCAAACACCGGTTATTCGGATTTTTCTGAAACTGCTTCTGATTTCCCATATATTTTTTTTATACCCTCCACCTCCAGGATGGGGGTATACTAACTTTGTCATTCCGTTTGTAACACCTTGAAATATCGACCTGAGACCCTATAAAGTATATATATTCATGATCGTCATAAAATTCTAAGACGATCTAGCCATGTCCGTCCGTCTGTTGAAAGCACGCTAGCATCTAAACGAAAGGAGCTAGAACGTTCAAATTTTCCATAAATGCGTCTTATAGTCGTAGATCGGTTGGGATTGAAATGGGGCGAAATCGGCCCAAAGGGAAAATTTTTTCCCTCACAAGGACTAAAAATACCCATAATAATCCCTAATATTTTAGCGCATTTAAGCATGTTTTTGAATATGTCTGTATATATTTGCTTGATATTTGGTATGCGCATTCCCCTTATAGCAAAAACGTGCACCATAAAGTGATTATTATTTGTAGGGGGTGAAATGGGGCAATGGAAAGGGATAAAAATGGTACATATTAAAAGACAACAACTATAAACACGAAATTCGGTATGTACATTCCTCTAATTGAGTAGATACATAATATAAAAGTATTTTTTCCAAATTCGTACTTTTAAGGGGTAAGATAGGAATAGAGGGATAAAAATGGTACCAAGCAAACGGCTGTACCTAGAATAATGAAATTCGGTGTATACATTCCTCTGATTGCATAGATAAGTAAAATACACCAATTTTTCAAAATTCGTACTTTTTGGGGTTAAAATGAAAAAAGGGTTAAAATAGTACCAATCTAATGACCGCAGCTAGAGTCATGCAATTCGGAGTATACATTCCTCTGAGTGTGTAGACACGAAAAATAAACTCATTTTTCGAAATTCGTACTTTTTGGGGTTAAAATGAAAAAAGGGGATAAAAATAGTACCACTCAAATGACCGCAGCTAGAGTCATGAAATTCGGAGTATACATTCTTCTGAGTGTGTAGACACGGAAAATAAACTGATTTTTCTAAATTCGTACTTTTTGGGGTTAAAATGAATAAAGGGGATACAAATAGTCCCAATCAAATGACCGCAGCTAGAGTCATGAAATTCGGAGTATACATTCATCTGACTGCTTAGACAAGGAAAATAGACTTTTTAGATTTAATATATAAAATATATTATTATAATATTTATACCGTTATAATATTTATACCATAAATATTGGTAGATAGTGGGTATTACAGTTGGTTGTATATCCATTCTATTTTAATTCCAAAAGTAAAAATTTTGAAAATCCATTATCTCACGTACATAGTGCAAAATAACTTAACTTCATGATTCAACC